>WBMZ01011554.1:0-45390 GCA_013400975.1 Atrichornis clamosus
CACTGGGGCTCGGCGGCCCCGGCGCGGGGGTGGCGGGGGTGGAGGGACGGGGCGGCCGCAGGTGAGGCGGCGGCTCCTCGGGAGGGCCACCCACCCGCGGCGGCTCCTTCCCCAGCGGCCCCGGGAGTCGCCCGGAGCGGAGGGGCGGGATGGGCTCCCAGAGAGCCGCGTCCCGGCTGGCGGAGCCTGGCGTCTCCCGGGATGTGAACACCTCCACCCATCCGCAAACCCTTCCCCTTTCCCGCTCGGCCCCTCGGCTGCCTGCACCGGGGAGTGTCCGACGGGGAATCCGGCGCCCGGTGCAGCGGTAGCGGTGCGGGAGAGAAGAGGGAGCCCAGGCAGCCCCCCTGCCCCAGCTCGGCAGGTAGTGACAGGCGACAGCACTGCGGGCAGCCGCCCCTCTGTGCCCTCGGAAGCCACTGGCCTAAGCCCTTTTCAGGAATACAGAATTACTATTTTAGCTCTGCATTTTTCGATATCCGCGCGCCTGTCCTAAATGCAGATTCACATTCTGCTTTCGGTACCCGCACCGGACCCAGCACACCGCACGCCTAACTTTAACCCAGCTCGTCTTCGGCTCCTTTCTGTCAAGCAGCGAATACCAGTTCTCTTTCGTCTCAGTTAAAAGAAGCGATGAGCAAGTGTCTTTGAAATTTCCAATGCCGTTAAGCCATCTTAGTGCTTTTGCATCTCCAATTTCATTTTTCCCTAGTGAATATCAGTGTTTTCTAGGGTCTAATTATTAAAAATGTACATGAGAAATAGTAAGCATCTTCTTTATAAGTGCCTCGACTTTTAGATATAAAAAGTAAAGAATTTTAAAAATATATATGTATTTCTGATGTAAGTTCCACACATTTAAGAGTTTTTTACCATGAATCTCAGCAATTTGACACTAAGCATACCTCTTCCTTGATCAGTGTGGTGCCTGAGGCAGGGTCATTCACTATCAATTAATAGTGTCAGTAAAGCAGTAAGAGATGAACTAATCAATGAAAAAAAATGGCCAATTGTTAGAAGATTCTACCTCAGGAACAAGGACAGGCTTTGAAACTAAAGCTAAGAACAGTTTAGTAAGAAAACATGTTTTTACTGGCATAGGGATGATGTCAATGAAAATGTTGCAGTAGAGGTGAATCACAAAATGCAGATGAGTAATCAGAAGAAAAGTGGCATTGTAGTCTTAAAAATTAAGTGTGTACCTTTGACAACAATGTATACATAGTCTGAAAAAGGGGACACAATTGAATCTGGTAAATAAAATTACCTTAATTGCTTCCAGCAAATACTGAGGACTCTAATGGCTGACAATGGACCTCAGTTCTTAAGGCATAATGAATTTTCTAAGATCTGGGCTTCCTATCACCAGAACATCCTCCAAATAAAGGGTTTGGAAAGACAGCCATTCTGACAGTGAAAAGTCTCTTGAAGGCAGCTAAGTAGAAAGGTTAAAATCTGTATCTAATATATCTATGTACCTACATAGATATATCTAAGATGTATGTCTAATGGGCTTCAGCAGATACATCAGTAGAAGGAATGGCAGAGACAGTCAGAAGAAGGAGGATTTTGTTCAAAGACATCAGTTGTTCTACAACAGGAAAAATCAGGATCATAATGTGACTGTCCTGATGCAACTGTCTGGTCTTATTAGTCAAATGTAAAATAATTTTGACTGTGACAGGTATATAACAACCACTGAAAGTATGCCTGTGTCTGCCTGAGAGGGAATGAAAATAGCCAGAAGCTGTTACTCCTGCAAAATAACTATTATCGCTATTTGTGTTATATTACTTGGTGTTCTTAGCCAAATCAGATATGGTCATAGCTGGATTTCTCAAGACATACTCAGTGGTACAATAGAATTTGTAAAAATGCCAGAAGAATCATTTTACATGCTGGCATCGCAGATGTCACCAAGTGCAAAGTCATTTTGGACGCTAGCTTAGTCAAAAATCCCATTGAATTAATCTGTAACAAAATACTAAATCTGCAGTAACTCATATTAGCAGCTACATGAGAAGGAGGGGAGCCAAAATTATATAGGGCAGAAATCAAATTATAAACGTTGAGTGCCTCTTTCTTTCCAGGTCAATTTAGTGAGGGTATTGTCAAGAAACTAAAGTAGTCTAGCAGAAGAATGAGTTAGTGTCGTGTACGGGTTTATGATGCTGAATTATGCATTGAGAAATCTGTCCGCTCTCACAGCGGACCGCGTGCTCTCGAGCTGTAATTGTCCGGTGTGTCCAAGTCTCTTGGTGCGACTCTGCCGTTCCCCTTCTCGCTGACGGGATCCTCCAGTATCACAGCATGGATGTCAATGCCCTCTGCAACCTCTCCCACTGCTCTCCCTTCTTCTGGCAATGACAAAACCAATGTGGCAGAAAGCCTTCTTAGCTGGCGGTGTCACGCTAATAACCTGAGGCCCCCGGCAACTTATGAAACAGAGCCACGTAATGGTTCTTCTAATCTGTGTCAGGAGCTGTGTTCATGCCCTTCTGTCCCCAATCCAAGCAGCTCTGAATACCCCAAAAACACTTTGCATCCCTCCCAGTTGCATTTTCTGCTGCTCAGCTGCAGCTGAGGACTGGAATTCAGGTGCTTCCAAAGGCTAAGCCAACTCAGGTTGAGCAGTATGGTGTGCCTCTTCTCCAAATAACCCAACTAATGAAGGCTTTCTGAATGCTACAGAAATGGCTCACCCAGGCATAAACCAGAAGAGAATGTGTTGCTGTTTCACATCAGCCAGAGGCGCGGCAGGCTACTCCCAAGTAAACCCAGCCCATTGCATCGCATCTCATCAGTGCGGATCACCCTTGATACAGGGTCGTGAGGAGGATGCGTGACTAATGTTCCGGAGACATTCAGGGAATCCAAAACCTCCAAAAAGCAGAGTAACCCTTTCTTTCACAGTGAGATTTCCCCCATCTTCTCTAAAATGATCTTCTACTTTGCAGTCTTTATTTCTTTGGAGAGCTTGTTTGTATTCAAGAGGAAAAAGTAGCTGAGATGTTCATATGTCTCACTACAGTCAGTGTTCTAGGACAGCAGCTCATATGCAAGATCATTTTGGCCTTCTTTGATGACTGTAAATAGCATAATGCAGGATACAGTCAAAGAGGTTTCTGGAACAGGGGAAAGTGGTTTTTCTTGGTTTTTTGAAGGTTATCATTCTATTTAGTTAGTGCGTCCAGAGTTTGGGTTTTGGGTATGTAGGAAAAGATATTTTATTTCACTAGTTTGGATTATTTCCTATAGAACTAAGATATAAAGAAAACACAATTTAGTATATAAGTGAGAGAATTGCAACAACAGGGCATGAACTTTCTCTTTCATCATAGTGAAGCGCTTTCCAAAAAGGGTGGACTAAAAGAAAATAGCTCTGACAGTGTGCTTCTGGTAGTATTAAAGATTATCAAAACAGAAATGAATTAAGTTATTGAATATATTGTTTTCATCACTGATTATGTTAATCTAATTTATAAATACATCTTTTGCTCTGGACCAGACATGAGCTGACGTCTGAACCAATTCCATGAGGTTATGGGTAGTTGAACAAAATGAGGATCCACCTATTATATAGATAAAGTATACTGGCTAGTATAATTCTTCCTGTCCTCTTCTTGCTTTCCTTCACCTCCAAGTCATTTTCAATTTCAGGTTGCCATGAGTCAGCCGACTGCTGAAGTGTTGCATAGCAGACCATTAAAGGAAATGCTTTCAACTAAAAACTCTTTTGTTTTATTTTATTTATGAAATTACGCAGTTTTTCCCAACCGTCTTCTGGGGAAGGGGGAGTAAACTGTTTCTAAAATTCTCTAGGAATGCTAAAATAAACTATTATTGGCATGACTCAGCAGAAACAACAACAATAGCCAGCAAGGTCTTTTCTTAAAGGAATATTTTTATTCTGTTGTGAAAAAGGCAAAATAATATCACCGGAAAAGCTGATTTCAGACTTTGGCTCCTAAAGGTGAAGCTTGGTCTGCTCCTTGTTATACAAGTTAACAACTCATAGATCTTCCATCAAGCACCTCCAAAGAGGAATGAAAACAGAAGTTGAAGCTTTCCACTGTGCTGCTTTCCACTACAGTTCCTAAAAGTGCCCCTCATACTGTCAAATAGCATCAGCATGTCTAACCACAAGCCTCTGTAGATGTGAGTCGGGAGTATGGTATGTGTCTTTTAGTCTGTTCCCAGTAGACTCAAATATTTAAATGAAAATTCCTGGTATAAAAAGGGATTGCTTTTTCCCCCTAGGTTTATTATGAAAAGAATTTGTATTGGGCTGTAGGCTATTCGGTGAGGGTTGAAGTCTCTTTTTTGTGTAAGTACTATCGTGTAAATCGATGCATTGTGTACTTAGTGTAAAAATGCTTTTCTGACACTCAGATAAATTATGATTGTTGTTTTGACCCTTGTCTTTCATTCACCTCCACTCAGTTGCTGACTTTTGTGGTTTCTGAGACAAAATGTTGATTTAGGACCAGTGCAATAGACCAATCTCATCTCTTCCTTTCCATCTAATTTTATACTCTTATCCCCTGATGGTCTTATTTGCCACCACTCTGCATTCTTCTTACGCATTACCAATAAAATGTATTCATTATGTTCTTCGCTCTCCCTTGCTAATGTCTTAGAACAAATTGTACTCTGCTGCTTTATCTTTTGCTGGAGGAAAGTCCAGGCACAAAGCTGGCCCAGGATTTGGTTAAGATTGTTTTGAGCCATCTTTTCTTACAACTCTAAATGAGTTATTCTCTAAGGTCCTCAATCACAGCCAAGGATTTGGGCCGTTGTTAATTAGTTATTATTAATAATTGTTAAGTGCCTACAGTGCACTTCTAGCATAAAAAAGGGCAGGCTTCATGCCTAAAAGAGCTATGTAAGGGATGTCTACACTGCAGACTCCCATGTCTAAGCTAGCTTTAAAATAGCTGGTATTTGTTATCTGGTACCCTCAACATCAAAGTCCACTGGGCTTTGCAAGCAGCTTCTACAGCCCCAGCAGAGGTTTGACTTCACCAGAGCACATTCGCTGCATTATACCCCTTCATTCTGCCTGCGTTTAGGCAGGTGCTGTAGCATTTCAGTTGGAAGCCTGTACTGAATTTCACCAACTTAATGTTACTTTGTACTTCGCAATTTGAGAGGGAAAAAAAAAGAAAAAACCCACCCCAAAAAACAACCCCAAACCCAAAGACTTGCAAAGAATGTTATGAAAACCTGGGATTATTTCACTCAGACTCCATTGCAAAGACGTTCTGTATTTGGCCATCTTTCTCCTTTCTCCTCTCTCCTATTTTAAATGACTGACAACACGCTTACTATTGCTGGTTAGTTTTCATTCACTGCAAAGTTGGAATAACTTACGATGCAAGTCCTGTCCCAGTTATAGACGAATGACAACACTTTTACTATAGCTGGTTAGTTTCCATTGACTGCAGAGTTAGAATAACTTGCAGTAAAAATAATGTCCCGATTATAGATGAATGACAACACTTTTGCTATTGTGAGTGAGCACCTGTGAATTGCAATACTGGAAGTAACCTACAATACAAATATTGTTCCAAGAAAGGTTGCAGCTTAGTCAGATGATAACCTTTTTAGTCCTTTTCCAGCACTGCAGATTCTGCTTTCTGGCAATAGCTATAGCCAGTTCCATAATTTGGATTTCAAATTTAGTAAGTGATAAATCATGCATGAGACCCAAAATACACAAAGCAGCAGTTGCAAAAATATTCTTCCTCAGTATTTTAGAAAGAACATCACAAAAATTTTTGCCAGAAGAATTAATGTTTCTATAAAAAGACATGAAGAAATGAGCTCTTAAGAGATTACAACATTAACACAAGTCATTATTATTACTATAACTAGTCAGAAATAATTTCAAAATGTAGATATACTCTATAAAGTCAATGAGAAGGAACTCCTTGCAACTGGCCCTAAATCACGCTTCCAGAGCAAGGGATCTGTATCTCAATCATCATCACTCTCTCTGCTGAGTATTTATTTATTCTTCGCTTCCTCTGTTAGTTCAGCTCCCATGTTTCACAAACACAGCCACATAAACAGTGATGGATTTTCTCCAGCCTCTTCCACCCTCAGACAGAACAGAACCACCTTGTACCCTATTTCCTATGTCACAGGTTTATTTCTAAACAACTCATCCTGAGTGTTTGACACTGACTGGCATGTTGCAGTCAGGAATTTAGCTACTACGGTCAACTGACTGCTTTCCAAGAATACTACTCATTAAAAGGTTCTGCTAGAGACTCTACCTTCAAATCCTTGCCGAATGCTGGGGTTTCTCACTGGTTAATAAGAAAGGATTCATCTTATGGAGGGTGTAAATAAATAGAGGTAGGAAAAGACCAATAAAAATTCCTTACCAGGCTTTTTCCAGAGTTTTCAAAAAACAACCTTCTACTATTTGGAATACGTTTCACTGTCAGGAAGTTCTTCTTTGTAAAACTTCCCTTATTTCTCTTAGGCTTACTGTGCTTAGATGAATTCTACCTTCCCCGTTTTTTTCTCTTCTTAATAGCTGTAAATTTTTTTGCGGGCTTCTTCAGACATCAGCTATCCCTAAAACATCAACAGCTCTCTGTCCCTAAACAAGATTTTTCAATGTTTCCATAGCTCATAGTTTCTCAAAAGCTTCCACGAACATTTTGTGGCTTTGTTCTGAGCTCCCTCCCATGTCTCTAGTCCTGGGCACAAAACTAATATCTTTATTCAAGGTACAGGCAACTGCTCTTTGTTTCTGGACATGGAACCAGGAGTCATATTTCATGAGATAACTGTAGTGTTTCCACTACAGTTGTTGTCAGTCTAAAAGGTGCTGTGGATTTATAGTAAAAGACAGGTAGCACCAACTGTGTGAAGACAAAGTGATTTGTAAACCTAAGGAATTCTCAGACAATCATTTTATTTAATTGTCATGACTGGTTGAACATTTCTAACTTTCTAATTGTGAATAGAGGTTGCTTTGTGCAGTGAAATTACTCTTATAACAATGATCCATTCATTCTGATGTGACTACACCAGTGGGTGAAGGGGAAATGCCAGTTTTGTAATGTTTTCAATTATTATTATTACTAAAACAACCATACTAGAGTATTGGCACATCTGCAAAGAAATAAATCCCTTCCACTTCTTATGTGTTCATGCTCTACAATCATCCTAAGCTGGTAGCATCTGATAGGGTTGGTATATTCATAAAATCATCAGTAGAATTCTCCAGGAGCTCCTGGATAAACTCAGACAGAAAAAGAAAGCCCACAGAAGGTGGAAGCAGGGACAAGCCTAGGAGGAACACAAAAAAATTGTCTGAGCAGCCAGGGATCAGACTACAAAAGCCAAAACCCTGACAGAGTTAAACCTGGCCAGGGATATCAAGGGCAAAAAAAAAAAACTTCTATAGGTACACTGATGATAGAATAAAAACTGGGGAAAATGTGGGCCCTCTCCAGAAGGAAATGGGAGACTGGGCTACCTGGGACATGGAGAAGGCTGAGGTACTCAATGTGTTTTTTGCCTCGATCTTCACCAGCAAGTGCTCCAGCCACATCAACCTTTGTCACAGAAGGCAAAGATGGGGACTGGGGGAATGAAGAACCACCCACTGTAAGGGAAAAACAGGTACAAGAGCCTCTAGGGAATGTGAAGTTGTACAAGTCCGTGGAACCTGATAAGGTACATCCATGGGTCCTGAGGGCACTGGTGGATGAAGTGGTTAAGCCACTATCTATCATATTTGAGAAGTTGTGGCAGTCTGGTGATGTTCTCAGTTGGTGGATAAGGAATTGGGTGGATGGTCACTCTTCAAGAGTTGTGGTCAGCAGCTCGATATCCAAGTGGAGACGAGCGATGAGTGGTGCTCCTCAGGGGTCAGTAGTGGGACCAACACAAGCTGAGTGGTGCTGTCAACACTGGAGGAAAGGGATGCCACAGGGACCTTGACAGGCTGGAGAGGTGGGCCTGTGTGAACCTTATGAAGTTCAACAAGGCCAAGTGTAAGGTCCTGCAGCTGGATCATGGAATCCATCCCTGGAAGTGTTCAAGGCCAGTTTACATGAGCCTTTGAGCAAACTGACGTAGTCAAAGGTGTCCCTGACCGTGGCACGGGGGTTGGAACGAGATGGTCTGTATGGTGCCTCCAACCCAAACCATCCGATGATTCTGTGAATATGAGCTGACGTGTTGGCAAGAAAACATGCTCAGACAAAAAATGCTAGAAGTATGAGAAGCCCGTGTCTTTCCACAAGAGGTGACTGATAAGGTGAAAAATGCAGAACTGAATGAGAAGCTATGCAAGTTTGCAAGCCTGTTCCTAAAACCCAGCAGCAAGGAAAATCCTTGTGTGCTCCTTTGGAGCAATGGCTGAGAACAAGAGCAGGAAAAGAAGTGGTTTTTTAGCAAAAAGGTGGTGAGGTTATTATGCTAAAAAATTGGTAAGACCCTGTAAGAATTCATCAGCATTGTCCCTGAGAAAAGAACAAGTCATTGATCTACAAAGGCAGTAATGTATTTTTTTAAAGGAATTACCATATAGTCATGTCTCGTAGACCATTATTCTAACACCAATCCCAGAGAAAATATAATACCAAAGTCAGTATGCCATTGCAGAGGTGGGCTTTGCAAAGATCAGTTTAATTTTGGGTTTAAAACCAAAGAAGGTCAGTTACATATTCTGGTAAAGCTGCTATACATTACACTTCCATCTCTTAACTTCATCAGGAAAACTCAAGAGGAGTTTTTAAATGGGCACAATATATGATTCATTTGACAAAAATCATCATTCACTTCACGTTCTTCTCCATAATCTGGAATAGATGGAGTGTTCAAAGGACAGCTGAAAGGGAATATGTGCCTCGTATCCCACCAAAGCACAGGTATTTCTGCCTCATAATGGTCCTTTTGGGTTGACCACGCTTGTGGCAACACAAGCCTGCTCAGAGCAGGCTGGAAGTTGCTGCAGGCTGTGCTTGGGAAGGGAGAGGAGCTAGGTAAAGCTCAGAAGATGAATTAGTCCAGAGAATCCTAGGTGGATTTAATGCATGGATCAGATCATGTTAGGTCAAAGCGTGCCACTGGAAGTGATGCCTTCAAACCTGAACAAAATGAGACTAAAAGCATTGCTTTTGAATCCTTGTCTGTGACTTGTAGAGAGATATGGGAAATTTCACCCTACTAAACAAATACTAGTTGCACTGATACATTAAATAAGAAGGAGGTGTTCTTACCTCCACTCACATTTGGATCACTGAGGAAAGCCCAAATAAGTTGATTTTTTCAGGAAGATCAGCCTGGTAAAGGCTGCAGACACAGGAGTTCTGCTTGAGCAGAGCTAAATCCATGAGTTTTCTCTACAAAGTTCTTCATTTGTAGCATTTTCAGGCAATTTTTGGAATGGCTCTTTTAACTCATGAAATAAGTAAATTATCCTCATTATCCCTGCATTGCAGTCTCACCCGTGACAGTAATGCTGGTCCATAGGCTACACAAGTATCTGGGCATGTTCCGTCTGTGTGAGTTAACCTTTAGCACATGCAAATCAGATGAGACTCCAACCCACATAAACTGTGACCTTACAACAGGGCATTTCTTCTTCCCTTCAGTTTCAAACACAGCAGCTCCTCTTTTCATTTACATGAAGATCTTTTACATGAATTACATCTGAATTTTGTGCTATAATTAAAATCCCTTTGCACCCAAAAAGTGGTTCAAAATACATTAATTAATTACATTAAATAAGCACACAAGAGACTGCCTTGCGTTTTTTGTTCCTCATCTAAGAATTTTGTGAAGTCAGCTGCAATTCACAAAATCACGCAGCTTCATAAGCATTTCTCCCTCAAATTCTTAGACTTGCACCTTTTGCACATCTTACTGGTTTCTGTCAGGGCTCTCAAGCAGTCACAAATGTATTTCTCTTCCTATATCCTACTGCGTGTTCCTTTGCTAAATCCTTCACAACAGGTTTTCCTCAAAAGCTGAGAATTTTCCATAGCCTGGGTTTTACCTACCAAGTTCTGCAGACGTACTCTCCTGAGATGCTGACCTCACTTGTTTAATGATTTCTATCCAGCTACTGCATTCTTACAGCAACTATACAAAGGAGTTCTAGCTGACTGTAAGAACCAGGGAAAGGCTTGTCCAAGTGTATTCAAAGGACTTAAAGTTAACAGCAAAGCATCCACAAGGCAATTAAAATAATTCATCTTAAGTGTCCAGGATTTAATCTTCATTGTCTCTTCTCCCATTGTTATGTAAAGACAGTTTTTGTTTAATGTTACATTTATTATTATGGCCGTGAAACTGAGTAAGAGTTTTAGACAGGAACAGAAACTAAGAAGTAATTGCACAAGGGTCATCATTAGTAGGGGAAGACAGAAAGGAATGCTTAGTTGGGAACAGTGATCTTCCATAATTCATCAAAATGCCACGATTTCTGAATATTCACCTCAAAAGACAGATTTTTTGCTGCTTTTTCCCTTTACCGTGGCTCTGTCCAAATGAGAGTATCATGCAGAATTCTGTTTTGCTGGTTTCTGGTGTCTTTAGCACGGTGGAAATAAATGATGAAGAATCCCTGTGCTCATCAAAAATAGATCATTTGCAAAGCTTACTGGGAATCTTCGTGCAAGAAAAGGGAAGGATCAGAAGCTATGACTACATGAAACACAAATCATAGTCCATGTTCAGAATACGTGGCTAGTAGAGCTCATCCAAAAGACTGGAGGGATAGACCTGCTAGTGCCATATACTGTGTTCTCCCTCTGCACTGCCTGTTAAGCTTCTCTGGGAGGGAAGGAGAGATACTGGCATTCTTTGGCTTCATGCCTGTCATTACCATGACACTACCATACGTTCCCTTCAGCATTGTCTATGTCTCCCTTTACCTCTCAGCAGCAGCAGCATCAGTTACTCCACAGGAAACATCTCGAAATAAGCCTTTCATTTGAGGAGTCTGCCAAAATGAAAACACTTTTAGAAAGAGACAACTGATCTTATAAACAGAAATAAATCTAAAATTAACTGAAACCAAAATCACATGTTCCCCCCCCTACACCCCCACCCAGGTCTCTAGATGTTGGGAATCTTAAGCTCCATTCTGAAATTAATTAGACTCACAGTCTGAAAACTGACCTCAGACTCAAACTTTGGCGGAGCAGCTTGAAATGATACCTTCTCCACTTAGATAGAAATGCACAACTTCAGATCCCCTGTACTCACAAGTTGTTTCCTAGAAACAAAATCTTTTGATTTCAGTTCAATTAGATTGTGTATTTTAATTAATTCTCCAGTCTTTCTCTGGAAGCAAATCATCAAATAGGAGAGACATCTGCACTGTTCTAATTGACTTAAATAGGAATAATGAACGTACAACCTTTGGGTTGATTGGACATCTGGATTATTTCTCACTGAGAAAAATAATACATCTATCCATAAGCAAATTTTTGGAAGAGAGAGTGTTGTAATTTCATCAAAAAAGCATTAGGAAAAAAGTGGGCTAAAATTACACCCATTTACTAAGTAGAGCCTCTACTCCATCCACTGTTAGGGCTTCACTTTGAAGACTGAAATAAAGCAGCAACAGTTTATTTCTTTCTGAGGTTTCCACAATAGAGGAGAAGGGAGGATCCAGTTCATGTATCCAGCTGTAGACTATCTAGGAATCCTTCTGAATAAAATACATCAGGATTTGCAGTTGCCACCTTTATTCCCTCTGGCAGAAATAATTCCATTGATAAGTATTTTTTTCAGAGACATTGTGTTTACATTTTATTAAAAGGATAAAACTGTTGTTATACCTAAAAAGCAAGAAGCTTTTCCAAAAAAACAGTACCTTGAACAAATTTTTACAGAATACAGACCATTTACTTCACAAAATTAAACTCTTGTACTTGGAATGTCATGTACAAAACACAAACCTCAGGAACAACTCCCATAAGGATTCATTTAACAGGCTTCATTATGTGGAAAGGGTATAAAGCAACCCAAAACCTAAAATGGCTGCTCAGCATTATATTGTTCTGTGGCTGCAAGTGTGATTTACAACTATGCATTTTCTGCCCTTGTTTCTTTAGCTTAGTGCTGAATTATAAGAGAACAACTGGATTCTGGCATTCTTCTTCTGGTTCAAAAATAAAATTAACCTGATGGAGGGATACTTTTTTAATACATTAAATCAATGAATTGTTTATAAGGAAATGCTTTATTTGAAGAAAAGGACCCCAACCCCTCTGAAACCTTTCAGTTTTGCTCTTAAACAAAGAGTAAAGAAAGCTAGATGTAAAACTAGGCCAAACCATTCCACGTAAGCTTGTTTGATGCAGTTCAAGTAACTCTGGATAACCAATTCACAATGCTTTGTGTGAACAAATATCTACACAACTAAAAGGCAGCTGGTTTGCTTTGGTTTGATTTGAATGTAGACGTGCACTAAATTTGTCTACTGATGTAGGTATTAGACAACACATGAAGTCTGCAAAATCACTTTCAGTCTTCCTGACAACATGGATCTTTCTGCCTGCTCAACTGTTGTGGTCCATATCTGTTATTAAATAATGTACACAAATGCTGCAATCCCCTCCAACAAACGAATCATAAATAATTACTGAGCTTTTTTTGTAATAGATGACGCAAGTCCTTGCCTCAGGGGCTTGCTGTCTACCTCAAAAATGGGCTAAAAAGATGGAAAATTATACACAACACCAGAAATTAGCAGGAGTCTGGCACTATTCCGTACTAAAGGCTTGAGAGAAGACAGTGGTGTGAAGGAAGAGGAGACAGAACTCTGAAGTTCAAAGTCAAGAGCACATTAAGACTAAAAAGCCATCGAAGTTTTCCTTTCATACTGGCTGTGATCTCAAGACCTGCTGGAGGGAGAATCACCTCTGTGCAGGTAGCCAGTCCCTGCTGTATTTCTAGCTCTCTCATAGCCAGACCTGAATGTTTATAACTAAACATGCATATCGAGGGAGGTGTGACCAGTCCAAGAGATGCTGTTGTGCTTCGTGTTTGCAGGTGCCCGGATGGGCATAGCGGTTGTCCCTGTGCCTTTCCAAAAGCCCCAGCGTGGCTCCATGGGGCATTCCCAGGGGTTAAGGCAGACCAGCAGAGGTGACTGCCCGGGCACTTTGCATCCTCTGACCACAGCCACCAAAATAGCTCTCAAGCTGTCAACCACGGCCCCAGGGAACAGGGAAGGTTCTTCAGCTCTCTCCTTGTATTACAGGCCTCGATTAGGCTGATTTAGCCTTTTTTTTCTTTCTTTTTCTTTTTTTTTTTTTTTGGTAAATAAGGCACCAGGTTCTGCCAACAACATTCCTCTCGTTTTATCTGATCTCATAAGAATTATTTTTAGTAAGAACTGGTTTGCCCTGAAAGAAAGCTATTCTCTAAAAAAAGCTTTGTACACTTAAGACATATGGGACAGAAGGAAGCTGCATCTAGCATTACTTTCTTCTTTCAGTCACCAGAAAAACCCTGAAATTGCCCTTTTTAGCAAAGAGAAAAGATAAATGGGTTGGTTTTGAATCAAAAATAATAGATACATCTTGTGCCATTCTTGACAACCTTTTCTGAAATCTCATTAGCTCACAGAACATGTGCACAACTCCTACCTCTAAGAAATTTACACAGGTGTAATTCCACCAAAATAACACTTGAATAGCTGTAGTAGAATGAGAGCTATTTTTGTCGCTTCTCTCACAAAAATTAATTGAAATAAATACTTTACAGAAGCAGCAGAAGCCAGTCCCCCTTTCTGACAAGCTTACAAGCACTGGAGACATTGCTTAGGGTCAACATACTCTGTATTTTGGTGCGCAGACTTAGTGAATGGCATGCATGATATGCTTACTAAGCTACTTTGGATAAACATGGAAAAAATGTAGTGGTGTAGTTATCACAGACCAAAATGGTTTCATGTGCTCTGTGATTTGAAGGGAGATTCCTTTGCTGTGTGTCATTTACCTTTTATACATTGCTGTTGCTCAGTATTTCATAACCATTCATTCTTTGGATGCCCACACTGACATTGTTATATACATATGTGCATGAAAAAATGGGAACTGTGCATTCTTACGTGACGTCACATGACAGTCCACAAACAGCTTTATTGCTCTTTACCATGTTTGGGAACAAAGGGAAAAAGGGATGCCGATGACGTATGTCTCACATTAAAACAATTTCCTTTTCACACTTGGAGAACAGAGCTCCTCTCTTTTACATATGGTTTATGTACACATGCATAGCCTTGGGATATCAGGATCTGAGAAAAAAACCTCTCATGTTTCACATGTAAATCAGTGACAGCCGTGGTCACGTGCTAAATGATAAATAAGCTGGTGAGGTGGAGTCAGCAAAAAGACTTTCGTGCTTTAATTTTTAACATCATTTCTCAAGCCATGATCCTGCAAGTCATAAGGAGTTTTGAGTAGGTTGGGCCCTGTCATGACTTAACTGTTGGCATAACTGATACAACAGAAAACAGCATCCCAAATAATAAACACCTTTGGGAAAAGAAGTGCTTGTGTCTCTCTGGTGTAGAGCACAAGGCCACCTCACTGATGCCTGCCTTTCCTGGCACCCCTGTACTGCACTCACTATGCTTCAGTTTCTATGAATTCCTTAAATCCATTGACACCGTGGGGAGAGAATTATGATCTTTAGAAGACGACAGGAATTAAAGGTAATGTGGGATCTTTTTCTCCCTGCCATCCCTCAGTGGCACTCTGAAGCCACCTTCTGATGCCTCTCTGTCTCCATTTCTGCCTTCATGGTGATAATTTCCCCATTCTAGGAAGGCTGGGAGCCTGTAAATGTGTTTAATGTGAACTGAGGTCTTTGGTTGCAATTTTCAAAGCAGACACAGCTATTTTGTAAAGGAGGTTGTGACATTATGGCTAATAAAGATAAGGCTTCCTGTAGCTGAGGTTTTTACACTCCATTTAATTCACTGTTTTCTACCTGAATTACAGTGTTACAATATTAGCAAGTACTAATGATGGCAGCTGAAAGTTACACTGCTGGGTTCCCACCTCATCTCAATACTTTTGGATAATTCTAGCCAAAGCAACCCAGGTAAGAAAGAAGGTTACTGTTTTGCCTTAAAAACAATCACATTCTTTCCTGTAGTGATCCTAGCCCATCCTCACTCAGAAAGAGGGAGGGATCACGATTGCTGCTATCAAGGAGGCACCTTTTGCTGTTCTTCCAACAAGCCTCTCAGTTTGGTCAAATCTCTGAAAATTGCTTTTCAGTCATTCAGACAAGAATGGGCAGACTTGGATTAAACTTGAGTGCTGTGACAGAGAGCAGAGTGGGAGAGCAGAGTGGGAGAGCAGAGGGAGCATCCCTGTGGCAAGATATTAGGAGTACCTGGAGTTCCATGGAGCTTGGAAGCAGGGCAGCCTAGGATGAGGACTAGAAGAAGGAGCTGCTGGCAGCTGGAGTGTGGCATTGGTGGGGACTAAAACATGAAGCTGAAAGGAAACTGAGAAACAGGGACGGGGACAAGGAGATGTAAAGCTAAAAGGGGGAGAAATTGGGACTGTAAGAAGGAAAAGCTAGAGGAACTGGGAGCTGAAAACTTCAAAGTTGTGTTAAGAGCTGAATCTGTGCCTAGATGGGTTCCTCACAGAATCTGTAATTCTGGAACTCAGAATTTCTGACTTGCAGTATTTTTCTATTTTTCCTACTGAGATCTACTAAAAAAATGGATGCCTTTTGTCCTTGCAGCCTGCAGAGGGGATGATACACTTCTGCATAATAAGACCTGTCCACGAACCTCTGCTTCAATATGTGGATCTGGAATTCCTTCCAATGAAACAAAGGGAACTAAATGTAGTAACATGTGAAAGGAAATCAACTTTCCCTCCTTAAAAAAACTAAGAAATTCTTTGATATGCAAGTTTGTGTGTATATATATACACACATACACTATTTTGAAGGGAACTTGTAATGTCAATGCACTCAGAAAGCAGGAAGTACAAGAATACAACAATTGGAGCTCAACCATTGCTCATCTGCTCCGAGCGCTTCCATTTTTATACAGTCTATTTCTTACACTTCATGAAGAGGTTCCTCCAAGTCATCTGGTGCACCACAGTTACTTCAACCTCTTATTCTTAGGAAGTATCTGTATAGTGGTAGTCCCTCAGTCAGAGATCCAGTCTCTTCACAGACAACTTGGCAATCTAAAGAATCTGGACTGTAATTCCATAGCTGGAACTCTTTACTGCAGTGCTCAAATTGAATTCAACCAACCCCCAGCTTATCTCGCTACTCTTCCTACTCTTCCTCCTTTTATTTTTTCTTCACTCCTTAGGCTTTTCTTTTTTTTTCACACTTTTTCAATAAAAAATGAGAGCATTCTATATTTCTCCATCACTCTTTTCCTTTCCACCTCTTCTGTTTCTGTGCTTCTTTTCCACAATTAGCTCTTTTTTTTTTCCTTCTTCATTTTTATTTCCCTCTTCTGTCACAAGGAATGAAACACAAGCCTGGATCTTGCATTATCTTAATAATTATTTGAACCTCTATTACATCTTCAGAACACCACTATAGTTAGAAGAGTTAAAATGCCTTTTTTTAAAATAATTTTTTTCTATATAAACTGATCCTAGGCAGCCTTCCAATTATGATATCAGTCTTGTAACGTTTGCCTGAATTTGCTGACATCCTGAAAGAATGATCTCAAGAGGTGTATTCTCCTGGCTGAAAGGGCCAGCAATGACACGTCACAATCAGTCATTAGCCTGGCCACAGCTGATTACTTCAGGGGTTGGAATGGTGCAAGTGGAGAGAATGAAGCCCCCCAAGAGGCAAGATCTGGAAACAGCTGGAATAAAGATGTGCAGGAAGGATGAGGGGTTAGGAAAAGAAAATCCAAGGAGGAAAAGGAGGAACTTAAGAGCCCAGAGGCAGAAGCACGACTAGCCTAGAGGAGAGATTTTCTTAGTGAGATGTAGAACAGGAAATAAAACCTGATTAAACTTTAGTTACAACGTAATTTTAATCTATCAACAAACCTCCTGGCGGTATCAGTATAAGAACCAGTGATAACTGGGGAGATTATAACGAAACGCGATAGTCTGCTTTCTTCTGCTCTATCATCTTCCTTATCCATCCCTATTTTCCCTGCCCAGACCTGTCCAGCTCCTACAGGAGTTAACGGGAGCTTTACCATCAACTCCAGGAGGAGAACAGTTGTGAGTTATTGTAAATTGAGGCCAGCCTTAGCAACAGGCTCGCAGAAGGGCCAGTTCCACATCAGGAAGCAGGGGATGTTTCACTGACAGTGTTAGGGCGCTGTGGAGCAATAAAACTACTGGTTTCTGGCATATTATGGAGCAACACGACAAAAAATTGCAGAATCCACAATATTATCCTACCCACAGTTTTTCACTGGCCCTAATTATAGTTCCGTTGCTAAAGCTATATAATTTGATTTTCAACAGCACACAGAAAAGGCAGAAGCTCAGCAGTTCCCGGGGCGATTGCACAGTTTGCTGGACAAATGTATTTTGCTTCTAGTCAGGACTCAGGTGAATAATTAATTAAGAAATTAGATGTCCAAACATGTCTCCAGTCGGTCTACAGAACAAGAACAGTTAGTTAGGACGGACATGCCTGTATGCCACTCCATATGTTTTTACTCTAGTGGCAGGTCCACTGGAGGTCCAGTGGAGAGATCCAGTGGATCTTGCCACAGTGTTCTTGCACTTTCATTCTAAGTGTAATTTTTATATCTTCAGAGCTAACGAAAGGTCTAAGCACCACTGGTGTGGTGGCACTTGACTCTCATGTACATGACAACAAAAGTATCTGCTAGAAAAGAAAGATGTCATTTTATTCACCGTGTGAATTCTTGTTTGGATCTTAAAGCATGTTGCCCTTCTCCTAGTTCCATACATGTGTGTTTTTCTTTATTTTGTCATCGAAGTCTGTAATATTTTTCTGTCTAATTTCCTGTTGGCATACAGCTGTCATACACCACAAGCTGACACATCCCTACCACTGCCAGACGAGTGCTGCTGTGGTAGAGCCAAGAGCTGCCACCCTCAGCTAACCTCTCCTTCTGAAGGAGGTTTCCACCTGATGCAGCAGGAAGCCAGTGCTTCCACCTCTGCTGGGAGATCAGTGCAAACACAGTCAAAAATCCAGTCCAAAATCCAGTTAAGGTGAATGCAAGTCGACAACGAGGCTTTGCACAAGGAAACTGAGGTGTGATGCACTCTTTACACCCAAGGTTGCCCAGGTGGCAAAAACCTCCAGCAAAGCAGCAGGTGGGAAGCCAAGGCAGCCACTTCTGTAGCTACTGCAGCAAAAGTCACCAGAGCTTATCTCTCAACATGGAGTGATGCTCTTGGCATTAGTGGGAATCAGGCTTCCTCTGACTAAAGTGAAAAGTAGCAAGGGACGTGATTTTAGATTGTTACTGATTTTGTTTTGCTTTCAAAGGCAGCGAGACTAAAATTTGAATTCTAATTATCTGCCTTTTTTTTTATAAGTCACAGCATCTAACCAATTCCCATCGGTGCTTTCCCTAAGATCAGAAGCAAAGCTGTCACTAAAATATATTTTTTCAATTCCAAGGCAGTCATATAAGTACAGTGACTATGATGAATCAGTTCCATGGTGCTCTCATTCTGTGTTTAATAATAAAATAAAATCAAAAATTACTAATGAAATTCCAAATCCTGCAGGGTGCTGAAAATTGCAGACTGTAGTCTGAGCTTGCACTCTGACCCCAGCTTATGTTTGTCTGCTAAAGCACAGTAAGCACACATGATATTATAAAGCAAATAAAACACACAATTAAACCAATACATTCAGACAGATAAAACTAATGAAAGGTTTAGCTCATCTCAAAAATAATGTGCTCAGTAGAAGACAATCTCTCGAAGCACGTGGTATGTCTTAACATAATACACTTCCATGCTTAGATTTTCAAAACTGCAAAACACAGACATTTATAGGTACGTGCTTCAAATTTAAAATAATCTTTTTGGACAGAGCAGACGATATCTTTTTCTGACACACTGAAAGGGAATAGTGTTCATTGTTTATGCATTTTCTCAAGCAGTGGAATTTTACAGGGCTAAACTTCATCAGATGTGTATCAGTTTAAATTAGCTCAAAATCCAACTCAACATTCAGTTTTAGATCACAGTTTTCAGAGGAACTGATTTATCAGGGTGCCTAAATCCAGATGCACTACAAATAAGCCAGGAAAGACAAATAAGCCTCTTGGCATAAAACAAATGAGCCGGGGGGAAAAAGAATATGAAAAGAGGAACAGCTCAGGGAAAGTAAGAAAAAAACCTGCCAGTGGGAAGAATGCACAGCTTCAAAATCCGGACACCACCCCACTTGGATTTCTTCACGTTCCACCTTCCCTCCAGCCCTTCCTTTTTTATTTTTATTCTTTTTTCTTTTTTACCATTGCCTTCTGGACCACCTTCCCTGTTCACATCCATCAGCTCTCCAGTTTTGCATTTGCACTGCTTTTTAAACCACGTCTCTTTGACGAACCTTATAAGCCATTTAGAGTGCCCAAAGGAGAACAGTTTGGAAGCACCAAAAAGCTTCGGGCATGGTCCAACAATGGGAGCTGCCTGAGTATGCTTTGAGCTCCCAATAAATACAAAAAAACACCCCAACAATAGGATCTAAACATGAAAAGTAGTTAATAGCAAACCCATTATCATCCTTCCATCAGATCCATTGTTTTGCTGATTCTGGAGCTGTGAAGACTTTGTAGATGAGGAAAATTTGTAGTAGAGGAAAAAGTGAAGGAAAATTGAAATACTTGTATGTTACCAGTTCTGTCAAGAAACAGCAACCAAGTGTTAAAATGATTACCCTTTAAGAAATTTGGGATTAAAGGTGAAATACTCCTGGCTGACACCAGGTCTCCTCAGCTGGGGAGTAGCCCAAGAGAGAGAAATCCTTCTTCCTGCACAAGCTTTCTGTTAAAGGTGGCTAATTAATGTGGTGCTAGGTTAAAGATTTAACATATTTGTCAGGTCTGACTCAGTCCTTATTCACCACTATTTAAGAACACAACAGAGAGTACATGTCTTTTTTCCATCCTTGTTCATGTAGCCTGGCTCGGGTAGGGAGGTAAATGAACTTAGGGAAGTTAGATGTCTTAGATCATGCAGAAGAAACAGTTTTACCAGGTAGCTCTGCGTGTAAGACAGTCAGTGCCACAAATATTACCATTATACTCTGTTCTTCATTTTACTCCTTTTGTTTCCTATCAGACTCCCTAGAGGCCTTAGTTTGTATTCATTCACTCTCTCAAACGTCTTCCCAGATGCTCAAATCCCACTTCTGTTATTGCAGTTTCTTTTAAATTTGTCTGGATCCCTTGTGCAGAGTCAGGGCTTTACTGTTCCTTAGCTCAGCATTCTCCTGGCTGGACTCCAGCTCAGGTAATTATATCCAGGGCTCCCTCAAACTTCTCTCTCTAGCTGCATTTGGAGAAGTTATTCTTCCTTTTCTTTTCCAAGCTGCTTTTTAACATTGCAGATACTGGGAGCTGATGGGATGTGTATTTTGGAGAGGCTGTGCATTATGCATTAGGGGTGAACCAACACCTTCCGCAGCGGGACTGAAAGTACTGACACAGCTTCCTTTCTTTTTCATTTCAACGCTATTTTAAGTGGACAGTTGTCACACCAAGTAGAAGCTGAAGGACAAAAATTTGGTCCAGATAAATCTGCTGTTGCTATTTGAATGTGGAGACTTCGCCCTCTAATTTACTATTCTGAATCTAGCCTGGATTTGTTCAATAGCTGTTCAGTGGCTTATGTCACTCGAGCTGGTTGTCACAAGATGCTCACAAAAATAGATTCCTCACTTATTGGGAGAAATATCAATACAGGGGCTAAAGAGAGAACGAGCACTGCTAGAGGTAATGCTGCTACATCAACCAGGAGGCAAATTACAAAGCAAAAGCAATAGAAGACTTCATTTTGCAATGCCTGTGATCAATCTGCTTGTTAAACAGGATAAATATCTGTTTCTGATATTTATCCGGTGCTAGGCCAAAGACAGTTCAGGGTATCCTTTCCAATGAGAAAGGATTCCAATAGAATCACTGGGAGTCTCAAACTTGTAAGAGAGAAAAAATATTTTCCTCTTAAACTAAGAAGTAGGAATCATAAAATCAGGCAAATTTCAGAAAGAGAAAGAGATATATAGTAAAAAAACCCCAAGATACAGAACAGTAATTGATCTACTTACTAGGTGCTGCTCATTTCCTGAAGGATATGGGCATGAGAACTGGCTGTGAGTAGTTATGCAAGTTCATGGAACTGCTCACTACAGAACAGTTCTTCCAAGACAAAGAAATGGATCTTCACACATGAAACAAGTAAACTATAATCAATTCTCACTCCCTCACCTTGGAGGAATTCGAGCTGTTGCTATCAGCAGAAGTCAGCTGTTCCCTAGTCTGGGCAGAACTGCTGCACTCAGAAAAATCTTGGGAAGACAAATGAATCAGGAGAGCTCAATCTGTGCTCACATGACACTTAAGAAATGCTTTCCTAATCTAAACTTGAAGGTTTTACTTTCACCATGGGCCATCTCTAAGGGAAGGATCATCAGAGAGCAGACTCATCTACTTGGCCCCACTTGGTATGGAGGCTGAACTAAATTACCTCCAGAGGACACTTCATGCCCGTTCTGCACCCACAGGGGAATCCTTCATACCATGGAAATTCCTACCAAGGAAAAACAACAAAAGAAACATCTATCTGATGCAAAAGCAATATAGGCTATATTCAATATTTTTTGGTTTTCTTTTCCCGTCAAATCTTCCAAGTTTTAAAAGCTGCCAGGTCCAGCTCAGCTTTCATGATTAAAAAAACCATTTATACCCAGTGAGGCCATGACTGAACTTGGATCACTTGCTGAATTAGGTTCTCCAGAGTGATCACAACCATGACAGCTGTCACGTGAAGATGTCCAGCCAGATGATATGGCTTCTACACTTGTCCCCGAAGTGAACAGAGGGGAAGGAAAGGAGCAGGGGTCTGTGGAAGTGTACATCTGGAAGTTTAACTTTACCCTACTGCAGAGTTAAGTTAGCACAGCCCCTGTGCAGTCTTGATGACAGGACTTGGCTAGTGCAAAAATAGCTGGCACGAGGTTCAGCTTCTTCCCCCTCTGCTAAACAGCCCTTTCATGCAAAAAGAAATGGACCCCACTGCACTTGGTAACATTTTTATCCTCCCTCCTCTGCAGTTCAGGGGTACGTAAGCAGCAATAAATCCACATTTAAAATGCTGTTGACTGCTTTAGAACTTCGGCAGTAAAGGAAATAAAGTAAGCACATAAGCATGTAGCCCTTGCACTGTTAAACATGGCATCTACTGCTGGGGATAACTAAAAGCATGGTTGACTAAGGAACTAAATAAAACTGTAAGGCTCTACTGTATGATTTATATCACATGGGTTTTTCTGTAATTTTTGTAAGTGGAAACCAGGAATGGATGCAGCACATGTTTGCACAGGATAACAGGAACAGACATATTTTAGGATTCTTACTGCATTCAAAGCACTGGGGACAAGGAAAGAGTGAAAGTATACAAACATGCTTGAGCATTGAATTTTTATGAAGGAGAAATATTCACTCTATAATGATATCTATGTAGAATGGATGCTGTTGGCTTACATTTTACCAGCTGAGTTTGATGATGATGCAACATAAACAGCTAATGAGAAATGTAACCTGTATTATTTCATACTTGTATATTTCAAGAAGAGATACAATAATAAAGGCAATTCTACAACTTCATAAACTTCAGCATCTATTTCTTTTTTCTGTTTAAAAACTTTAAACATCAAACAGGTTTTGAGACCTGCTAGCAGGCAAGTTAAATATTGCTTTATCATATCCAACTTAGGATTTTCTTATTAGCCATTATGAGTAACGATGTCTAATATAAGAATAGCAACAGTTCTTCTATAGAACCCAAATCTTTCAAGTACATTACAAATATTACTAGGTGAATTTGCATTGAACAGCAATATGCATTTTATCAAAGAGAAGCAAAGGCACTGCTTCTTTTTATGGAATTTATGGATCAAGTTTATGAGACTTCTACCAGTCTTCTTTTCTGCAGGGTCTTTACACGTGGGGCAAGTTCACCATGATATAATCCCTACCTAATTTTAGTCATTTAGTAAAAGAGCCTCACACTGCTCATATACATTTATGCAAATGCTGTAACAATCTCCTGTTCCCAAAATTCATAGGGACAGCTATGTATTTTCCTTTAAAAATGTTTTCAGAGAAACAAAATTAGTGCTTGAACTACTACTGTACCAGAAAGTCCTTTTTGGTTGCATGATTGCAAACATTTGTAGATGAGTGAAACTGTTTTGAGTCAAACTTAAAAAATATTGTGGAAATAACCATTAGCAAGCCAGAGGTGCCCGTGAAGATCATCGAGGATATATAGAAGGATATTAAGAGAGTGCTACAATTGAGCTGGGAAAGATCAAAGAGAGCCAGATAACAGCCAGGGGACATGAGAGTACCATGAAAGTTGCTGAGGATGTAGGAAAAGCCTGTGTAATGCTGTGGGACATAAGGGAAGTTGAATAAGATATGTATGTCAAGAAACATCCCAGGGTGATACAGAAAACCAGGGGACACATCATCATGGCAGAGTTGTCTGAGAAGGCCTCACAGTGGTGTGAGATGCAAGCCTCAGGATGACGATGAAAACCAGAGAAGGTTGAGAATTGCTGGGCACACAAAAGACAGGCAGCTAACACGAGGGAGTGTGACTGAATGCAATCAAGAAGGGCTACAACTGCTGGGTATAGCGACAAGGATTCTGAAATAAGAGAGTGTCCATATTTTATGGAGAATAACACATGATGCTGGAGATCAGGGACCAATAAAGGTAAATGAAGAAGCAATTAGAAATATGCCAAGAAAAAGCACATCATCTCATGAAATAGAAGAAGAAAATTCATTGCTAGAGAGCATAAGGAAGAATCTGGAAAACGCTTTCAGCAAAAACCTCCCCAGCCTTAGGAACGTTCTTGGAGCAGCTGCTGAGCCTGAAGAAGGCTAGAGCATGTTAGGGAGTGAGAGAGCAACCGTAAGATGCCAGAAACAGTGAAGCAGATTGTGAGCTGAATGACAAATGTGTAAGCTGCTGGTTGCTATAAGGGGCCGCAGTGTCAGGAAATCTTGGAGCCTGCTGTACTGCTTCTGGAGGCATCCAGGAAGAATGCAAGTTGAAAGAATACTGTGTAGGCTGAATAACATCAAGAAACATTGGAGAAGGCCATGAATACCTTTAAGCCTGTTCAGCAGAGGGATCCAGACTAAGGCAGTGAATTATTGGAGTGGTTAGCTATGCAGCCACACAGAAACCAAGGCAAGGCTGTGATCTCCCGAGGGTCCAAGATACCACGAAAAAGCTCGAGAAAGAATGCAGATTGCCAGGGGGACTGAAGAATCCTGCATATAAACTAAGGACAACTGAAAGCTGTGAGATCTGTCAGGAAGCACAGGGTAAGGTCACAGACTGAAACAACTCAGATGTCTGGTTTCACCGTTTGACTAATAGAAGAAAGATGTGACCCAAGATAATCCTGCCTGCTTCTCTTTTGGAGTGCAGAACAGAACCCCTTTCAGTACTGTCTCAAAGCAATGAATGCTTCCTGCTGAACAACCAAGGCCATGTATGGAAAATAGCTATCTATCCTATGTCATTGTATGTGTTTAAACTGGGCCTTGGAAACCACACAAGACTAGGAGAGGAAAATAATCTCTTTGGGACAAGTGAAACTTTTAAAGGACTAAGTTGTGCTTAGGTCTGTGTGCTGTTGCAGGGAGCTCTTCTGCCCTCCTCAACACAGTTACAAGCAAGTAAATATCACCAGTCTTTAAAATGAGTTTATAAACTATTGAGAGAGAAAAGCAGTGCAGAATATATGTTTTATTCATGCAACATCTAACTCCAGAGCTCTGGTCCTAAATCAAGTAGCGTGGCCAATGTATTTATAATTCATGGTGCCAACTGGCTCTGGAGCAAGGCCTTGCTGCAGCCTGGGCAAAGCGAGGGTCTCAGCCCCCATCTGGCAGCTGGGTTTTGCAGAGGAGACACTCTGTTTGAATCCTGCTCCTTGCTGCACATATTCCCCAGGGAATGAGAGTCGGCACCAGGACTTGAGCAGCACAGCTCCTCCCTCCCTCCCTCCAGCACAGCTCAGCCTCAGGAGAGCCATTCTGCAGCCTGAGTTTGGATGGGGAGGTGCAAGGGGGAAGAAGACAAAGAGTTATTTTTCACGAGATCTGCTGCGGAAGGCTGAGAACAGTCAGGTTTCCAACCTCTTTCCTTTGTTTGCCTTAGGTCTCTCAGTTTCTATATCAGGCTCTGGTTCAGCTTCCATTAGCGCTTCCTCATCAACATCATTAACAATGGTTTCCTCACTGAGGGTATCACTAGGATTATACTTACTGCCAGAATCCTCTGGCACAAAATCACTGTCTGAGTCAGAGCAGAGAAATAATTAACCCTCATGATACTTCTCTGAAGAATGAACAGAATACCTAATATGATTTATGGGGCATCAAACTGATCCTGCTCCTCAGGAGAAAAGCGTCCACTCACTGAAGTCACCATTGCCACCAAGGAGTCAGGAGGTTCTTGAGTGGACACAGGACACATCCTCACCTCACCTGCAAGCAACCTGCACTACTTTAATTGAGTTAGTTACCTTACATGTCCAAACAGCAAACCACTTGTTTACCACTCTGGCCCTGGATTAGATCACGGTTTCATTGCCTAAAAAAACTATCAGAGTCAACAGAGTCTCAGCTTTTGTGAAACTGGTCAGGCTGGAGTCAGGTAGGGCAAGACTATCTTACCTGAAATTACCAGCATTCGATTTGCAAACGACCTTCAAATACTCCTGATCATATTCTCAGTCTCTAAGACTAGATTTATCATTCAACCTACAACTCCCAAACTGAAACAGAATGGCTGGAAATTTTTCCCCACATAGCGAGAAGAGTGTTGCCACACAGAAAAGAAGCAGCAAAATATATACAAATTTGCATGCTTTTGCTGTTTTCAACTCTAGAGGCAAGAGTTCCTTTCCCTCCAGAAAGTGATCAGTCACTTCAGTGGCAGACATTTGCAAGCAAAACTAATTAACTTTCTAGGTCCAGAAGGATCCCCTCCCAAAAGCTGGTAATATGTCTCAGTGGGGTAGGAGAAGGATAGTACAGTCCTAGCTGGCTGGGAGGGATCTGTGGAGAAGTACGTATGATACAGATTTCTGTCTGCAAAATACCAGTAGTCTGCTAAGATCTGGAAGCCTCAAAATCCTTTCACTTCTGCTGGGAATTTAGTTCAAAGCAGCTGCATGTAAATGTTGCATAGCAAATGCTACACTGGCAAATCTTTCTCATGATTCTTGTTTTTAAATCAACAAGAGTAAACTATATAGAAGAGAAGCTAGCTTTAGGCCAGCCAGATTTAACCTGTTTTAAAATAAAAGTAAAAACAACCCTAAGGAAAAAAAAATTGAAATATGTATGAGCAGCCACACTGCCCTGCCTCATCTCTTTGTGCTGCATAAAGGGGACACAGATTGGCTGAATCTTTTATCCACAGAGATCTGGCCAGAGATTCATCAGAAAACATGCAGCTACCATTCCCAGTTCCTCTCCCTCCCAGCCAGGAGTGGGTAAGAAGCAGAGAGACAAAGCAGGAGGATCAGTAGCAGGCTGGGAATTGCCTGAAGGCTCCTCATCTTTCTCCAGGCCCTAAAACAGTGAGAGCAGTGAGTATTTCCTCCTTCATTCACATCCCTTGCATAAGTGCTTCTGGTATCTGTGTGACCTCTAAACTTCTGCCTCATCTAAAAGAAAGGGGAACTTTGTCGTTAATTCCTGAAGCAGGAAGATCACTTCAACCTTTGACTTACATAATACTCATTAAGAAAAATGAGATCAGTAAAATTTGCTAATGGAGAGAGAAAAACACCTCAGCATGATTGCAATGGTTAGGACACATTTCAAATCTTGTCAGTAGTTATCCCTTCAACATAAAGTCACAGCCATGGTGTGGAATTTATGCAGATATTCTCCCTGCCCCCACTCCCTGAACACCACCTAGATCTCCTTTTATAATTTTAATCTACTCCAAATCTTATGAAAACACTAACCTTAGAGATTTGAGGTTAAAATTCCCCTGCAGACCCAAGCCAGCCAAAGGGCCAGGTAAATACTTGCAACTTCCGTGACAAGGGTCTTAGCAGCAGCACCATGTTGGAAGCAAGGAAGCCCTTCCCAGCACAGATCCCAGCTCATACACGTGCTTTATGTGGGCCTGCGAGTCCAATGCTACATAAGCTCTGTATCAGACACCTCTTACAGGGAGCTGCCATACTGCAGACATCCAAGGAATGTGTGTGCTTGCAGTTGTTCCAGGAATTGTCAACACAAGTGTTGAGCATCCACTTTGACACTAATTTGACCATAATTTGGACTTCTACCCTCACCAGCGCTTGAGCAAGGACAAAGACTCCATCAGGAGGGCTTGAGGAGCTTGCAGGGGCTTTAGTCTGCTGTGTATTCTTGGCCACAGCTGCTCGGCACAAAGTTCTTTTACTGTTGTAACTATGGGAAGGGGTATATGGGGAAACAGCTGCTCTGCCACGGCTTCCCGAGCTCTGCCAGCCGAGCTGCCCAGCAGGCCTGTGTGCCAGTGTCCTCCTCTGCCCGCAGCCCAGGGAATGGGAGAAGCTGCTGACTCAGATCCACTCCCCCTGCTCAGCCCGTCCTACTTCTTGTGGAAATTATCACCTCTTGAGATCCGCCTGCAGAGTAGGCTTGTGTGGACACCCACTAACCTACTTCGGTCGACCTGAGCCAGACTTTACTGGATTAAGTAGGAGTTTTTTCTAGCCCTGTTTGTTTGAAGTGGGTTGAGGGGTACTCATGCATGCATCTCTGCAAACACATCATGAGAGGGCATTAATTCCTGGGAAAAGGCAATGACAAGTGGCTGGGACTACCAGCTCTTATACTGACACAGCTAAATGAAGAGTCCACTCAAAGTTGTGCAGCTTCAGGGACAGGCAGGAATTTACTTTGGAGACAGCGAAAATTACTGTTTCCCACCATCTGCAGGTTGCTGCTCTCACAACAGCACAGGGGGAAGGGGAAGTCTGTTACTCTCACCTCAGCAAGAAGTTGGCAGGGTTCACCTACCAGGGAAGTTCAAGCTTTAGTCTTATAGCAGACTAGGAACTGCTCATGTCTCCCTTTCTGTAGGCTGAACTGAGGAGGAGGCAATTTCCATCTGATCCAGTCTGAGACATAGCTTAGAATTAGAAGTCAACTTAGTTAAAAATTCTGAAAGCCCTTCCACCCCAGCTGCAGCTACACAGTTCCAGAGGACTTGGGAAGATATCACTATAAGCATCTAATCTCACTTGCCTGTTCTGGTGCTTTGTACTCTTCAATTACGTCAGCCATGGCAGCATGAACAGCACAGGTAAACCAGCCTTAAGTCATGCCTATCAAATAAAAAGCTTTGCTACTTAAAGATTAATGTAAGAAATCAATGTGCTTCCAGCGTGTGCCAGCAGATGATCTAAGCCCATCTTAAGCAGGCTCAGAAACTTCACGTAATGGTGATACAAAATCTATGAGCAGTTAATGCTAAGAGTGTCTGTCTGCTTCCAGAGTGCTTCAAATGTCGCTTCATGAGCTGGCTACCAGATGTGCTCCTCTTTTCCCTGAAGGCCATCACAAGCACTGCTATTTCATTCTCAAATCTCAACAGCCAGTGTGGTGACAGAATAGAGGCTGCTCTCTAACATATGTCTCTCACATGACGGCACATTCATTTGAATATGTTGTTACGCAGAAGGAACTAAACTGACCACTTAATAGGAAGGGATGAATCTTTCAAGCTACCAAAACTGAGCAACTTAACAAGAACACTGTCAGAACAGCATCCAAAAATGAAAAGGTAGTTTCTATTAAGGATAGAACACAGCCATATGCAGGGATGACTAGATTGCTAGAGTAATAGCTATTGCCATCCATATACATATGCTCTGTAAAAAAGCAAGACTGGATTAGACCGTATTAAATGACATTGTCTTTTCTGATGGTTAAAGCAAACTAGGAAACAATGCTGCCTTGGGCAAGGTCACTGCTAAAATGTCTGGCAAGTGTGGATCACGGTGTCCGTGAGGCTGCCATCTCGCCAGTGCCCTAATCAGGAACGTGTTTGGAGTGTGCCTCCTTTCACAGGAGCAAGGGCACTGGGGAAAAGGAATGAGGACAGTAACAGGCATCCAAGCCTCACCTTGCCTTGAAGCTGTGACTTGGCCAAGACAGGCAGCAGGACAGGGCCCTGGAATCCTGCTATTCATATACAGCCTGAACTGTCACAAACTGTCTTTTTACAACAAAGTGACAGCAATATTTAATTATCCTGCTAGGACAGTATGAGCCTGAGTCACTCACTAAGATGCTTGTGTGCAAAAGAATAGAAAATTAGCATTGATGTAATTAACTGTGTTTAGCTTAACCTGGCAAAACCATTAGCCAAGCTGTGTAAAACATAAAACCCCTAGAAAGGAGCCGCATGTTTTGTGCTCCTTCAGGAGCTGTGGAGTGAAACCTGTGGCTCGCTTTGGCATGTTATAACCCATCCAGGAGCACAAACTGCTTCTCACTGCAGACTCAGTTCTCATGGGCACTGATACTCAGAAGCCAGTGAGATGTCAAGACCTCGGAATCTCAGTGTATTCAAGATTTATCTGCATCCCTATGCACATAAATGCCCTTTCAAAGAAAAAAAATAGCCTCGTGTGATTGAAGTCTGCATCAGTACAAATCCCAGGCTGGTTTAGACCATACACACACGAGAATGGAATGTATAATCACAATGCCCGGGATTCTCCTGAACTTTACTAAGGGCTGGGTTGAAGCTGTTTTGAAAGAAGCAACTGTATCTCCTTGAAGCATTTTGCATTCCTGGCAGTAATAATTGCCTTGTAACTAACTCCTCATTAGCACTCTCTCAGACCTGAATAACTGTGCTGACTTTATGTTGCTCCTATCCAAGAACAGGATTATCATACCGGCACCAAAGTCTGCTCTTAATTATACTGTTAGAGATACAAAAAAAAAAAAGAAAAATCCAGTGAAATAAATGGAATGACTCTGGATTTACAGCAGCATAGCTGAGATCAGTTTGTCCTATTGTTTCCCATCTAATCCATAATTTAGCATGATAAAGCACAGTGTTCTATATAAAGCTTCTTTTAGCTGGGAAGACCAGCTTGTTTTACCCACCAGTAGCATGTCATGGTGAGAGATAACTATTTTAATGAATTTAATATTCTTATCTGAATTCCTTATCCAGGAAAGAAAAATAGTGTTGCAAAAATAATATGGCACCTGCTTTAGATAGAATAAAAGCATTAATGTGAAGAACAGGAAACCAAATGTCTGACCCTGAGTGATGCTGAGCAGCTGCGACTTCCACGAAGTTTGTAGGAGTTGTAAGATCTCTGCAGATGGTATTTGAAGATATAATGCAATGTTTCTACTGTTATTTTATTTCGGTTTGTCATTAATGCAAAGGAAGACACTAGATAAAAAACCTGAAGAAATCACTATGTGCAATCCAGATGCCTAAACATAACTTTACGAAGCAGAACTTGCAGTGGCAATGCAAGTAGAAGCTTGATCAAAGAGAGATCATTAATCATGTACATACAGGTTGGATGAGGGGAAAGGGCCTGAGGAAAAACCACATGAAAAGTCTTCATCACACAAGTACTTACATTATTGCTTCATAGCTTTTTACGGCCTTAAATCCAAGCAAAAAAAGACATTATCTAAGGTGGTCTAGGGAATATAGCAAGGATATACAAAGGCAGACTGAAGAAAGGGTAAATGAGGTTTTATAGCATTCCAGATTTCACTTGCAAGTGACGGAATGGCCGTTAAGACCGTTGGAATGATTTCTTGCATGGCAGAAAGCAGGAACTCATGAAAAGAAAGCAAGATAAGTACGTATGTTTTAGCAGAATTCTTACTAACTACTAAATTATTATTGGCTGCATACCAAACACTCCACACAGTGATAAACAACTGTTCATTTTATTTCACTAAACAAAAAGCCCATTGAAAGATTTCTACTATTACTGCATTCACTGGAACTCACTTGAAAAATACAGTTTTGGACACACATCAAATACAACTTACAGCTGAATAACTGCAGTGGTCTAACTTACTTTCCAAACATGTCAAGAAAATGTTCTGTTCTCCAGGCAAAAGGAGAACAACAGAGTGAAGCAGTGCACTAACTACAGGTATCAGACATTCCCTGGGGCTCAGAAAGAGCTTCTCTTCCTAATTGTGGAGATTTCAGCAACTGGCCCTGCTTTCAGGGGAACCAGGGCTGGGGGATGGTTTCACATACAGCCTCTCATTTTGATGGCAAGCCAGCAAAACCGGTAGGAATTCCCATATTCTACCTAGCCACCAAAAAAAGGTACATTTTCAACAGCTGTGTCAGCACAACAGTACATAAGGCCACACAGTAAACTGGAAAACCAAACTGATCTCAGTAAAAAAAAGATGTTACTAAAAATGGTGCTGCTTTTAATCCCAGCATTGGTTTGATCCCCAGTGCAGAGTTACAAACAGCTGTGGCAGCACAACGCGGGGCCATAGGTGGTGGTGGTGGTGGCAGGGAAGACAAATCCATAAGATCTGCAGCCAAGAACCAACTATGCAGAGCTGTGTACCAGGCTGTATAGAACTGTCACAGTGACACATCACATTTCCCTCAGAGGCAAGGCCAATTATGAAATCCCTCTCTCTGTTCTTTGCCCGGGCTGCTGCAGTTTGTCACCTCCAAAGCTGTGCATATAGAACAGTTTTAGAAGCTGCATCCTAAAACGGATCACAGAAATCATCGAGGTTATGGAAAAAAAAATACCACACTGGGTTTGTTTTCTAGTCTTGCTCTGTTGCATTAGCTCAACTGCAGAAGTTGTGAATTACAGTGCTAATGACTGGACATTGGCAAGCTCCTAAAACAGCTCTGTGTCAAAGAACACATAAAAGATCCTGAACATTTGAATCAAAACTAAAATTGTCTGAAAAGCAACCCTAAACTGCTTATGATTGGACAGCCCAAAACTGAGACTCTTTTTTTTTCAGAAGGCACATCCGTGTCCCACTTGAAAACCTGGATCCAAATTTGGTGAACAATGGTTCTGTAAAAAGTTATGCACATTACAGGGTTTGTGCTCCCCACACCTTTCATTTCCATGTATTTACATCCCCTACATGTCTGTAAAACACTACCAAACACAATTCCTATTCTGCTGTTATTATAAATAACTACCCAACCCAAAGAGGGTAGAGAAGCATTCCATCCAGGTTATGTTCTGTGTTTGGGATAATTGCTTTAGGCTTTGTTGATACATCTATCACCTCATAATCTGTTGATTCTCAGCATCTCTGAAAGACAGCTCTTACATTTCTGAAGCTGGGTTCTCAGACACGTCAGCATCTAAGCCCTGTGAGCAGTTCTGGAAAGAAAGGAAAAATAAATTCTTAAATCTTTCCATTAGCCATTTCCATAGCCTCCACTCATTGGTGCAAAGCCCTTTAAGAGAATTGTTTAGACCACATAACACCCACCAGTTGCAATTTATGAAGTTTGGCAGTCTAATCACCGCAGACTTTTTCAGAGTTGATCCCCACAGTAACAATTATTTTCTGCTTTACTGACTCAGGGAATTTCATTCTAGTTTTTCTCCCCTTACCTCCCATCCACCCTTTTATTTCTGTGCCACGTTTCTTCATTCTCTCTTGTGCGTATTGTGCCTTTTGTGGCCAAAAAAAGCCTGAAGCTATAGTATTTCCCCACGTTGCTAGTGGAGACTGCAACAGCCTGCATAATTTGTCCCCTCACATGCAGATCTGCCCTCAACCTTCCAGTTTATTTGTTCGGCCACACTGTTGAAGTTCAAGTTGTTCAGTAAAACTTGGAGTTGTGAATCATTATCAGGAGCTTTTGGGTTTTCAGTGCATGCCTGTGGAACAGAGAATAGAGACCACAAGTTTTACGTGCTTACAGTCACCGCAGCAGTCGCACAAGCCGTGTGACATGATCAGAGCTTAGCTCTGTGTCTGGCTACAAGCTTTGTTCTGTAAAGGCACAAAACATAATGGTGAAAGTCTTGGGGGTTTTTTTCCTCCCTCATTTCATTTTTCAAGGGAATTAGGGGGTCAGTTTTATGTAAATACTTTACACACACACACCCCCCCATATGACTGAAAAGCAGAGTTCCCCAAGATTTTATTTCATAATTTTATTCTACTCCATTTGGCCTCTTTCCCAAACCTGGGGCTTCAGTTTAGCAGTGCCTCAGCACCCCTCAGCAAGGCAGACCAGAGAAGCCAGTGAAGGGCTCCCACATATTCTTTTTGTTCCACACGAAGCCAACCTCCAGCTTAAGGAAGGCCGTTCCAGCCCGGGAAAACCTGGGAATTCTTTCAGCCAAGCTAACACAACACCTCAGGTGCACGGCCTAGGCCCTGCCCTCACCCCCCGCCGGAACCCCAGGCTCCACGCTGGCCCACGCGCGTCCCCACCGCCCCCGTGGCCTCAGGATGGGAGGCTGCCGCGGACACAGCCCGTACGTGGCCTGGCAGAGCCCCGCGGGTGCCGGCCCCGGGGGGGTGAGCAGCCGCTCCGCCGGCGGCGGGGCTCGAACCTGCAATCCCCGGGCTCCCAGGACTCGCCGCCACAGGGCGCCTTTCCCTCCGCGGCGGGCGCGGAGCCCCTGCCGCCATCCCGCCGCGCCTCCAGGGGTCGCTGCGGCGACGAGCGCTCAGCCGGCGGGCCCGGGAGCCCTGAGTCACGCGCCTCGCCATTGGGCGGTGCTTTCCCGCGGTCCAATGGGAGGCGCTGTCTCACGCGGGTGCCCGCCCGCCTTCGGCGCCATCTTGCCGCGGGGAGCGGAGCGGGCCCGGCCATGCCGCATTTCCAGGCTTGGGAGGAGTTCACCCGTGCAGCCGAGAAGCTCTACCTCGCCGACCCCATGAAGGTGGGACAGCACGGGCAGGGAGGGGAGAATGCGCATCCCGGCCGCGGGAGCAGCGCACTGGAGGCGGTTCCGGCTGCGCGCAGCTCGGCGGGGGCGGTGTCGGGCTGGAGGGGTTCTGGGCAGGGCTGGTGACTGCGCGGGGGAGGCAAGAACCGCAGAATCAGTTAGGTTGGAAAGAACCTCCGGGATCATTGAGACCAACCTATGACCGAACACCACCGTGTCAGCTAGAGACCATGGCACTAAGTGCCACGTCTAGTTATTTGTTGAACACCTCTAGGGATGGCGACTCGACCAGCTCCCTGGGCGGCCCATTCCAATGTTTAACAACCCTTTCTGTGAAGAAATTCCTCCTAATGTCCAATCTAAACCTCCCCTGGCACCGCTTAAGACGTGTTCTGGTTGCATGGGAGAAGAGGCCGACGCCCACCTGGCTACAGCCTCCTTTCAGGCCGTTGTAGAGAGGGATAAAGTCACCCTTGAGCCTCCCTTACTCCAGGCTAAACATCCCCAGCTCCCCCCGCTGCTCTTCATAGAACTTAGGCTCCAGCCCCTTCACCAGCTCCGTTGCTCTTCTCTGGACTCTGTCCAGCACCTCAATGTTCTTCTTGAAGTGAGAGGGCCAGAAGTGGACGCAGCACTCGAGGTGTGGCCTCACCATTGCCGAGCACAGGGGGAAAAGCAGCCACAAGGAAGGGGTTACTCGGTGGTGTTAGACCTGACCATCCTTTTCTATGAAACAGCAGGAAGCTCTTTTATCACCCCAACAGCATACCTAGGGAACAGTGGTCCAGGTGGTGTTACTGGCAGCTGGGATGACCCTCAGGAACCGAACTTCAAAGATGTGCTTATTTAGAGTGTACCTCTGTGTTAGAAACCGAGATTAAGAGTTCTGCTGGATGAAGAGTGTATCAATAATTGGTTTATTTTGTGAGTTTACAACAGTTAAGACTGTATCATTTGAATTAGTCCTTTCATTAGCTCTTATGTTATGTTGTTGCCTGCAGTGACATTTCAGATTGGAAGGTGTTTGCATCCTAAAGAGTAATTCCTTAAGGATTTAACTTCCCAGTATATGACTATTTCTTGTTTCCAGTGGCTTTTTTGGGAGTATGGTTCATGCAAATATTAAAAGTAATCTCAGTCTTCAGGCAGAGCAGTGTAATTTGGCTAAAAAAGCAGCACAAAAGTGCAGTGTGGAATTCACACCTGAGAAAACTTCAGTAAAAAAGACCTGGTTTTCTTTACCAAAAATAGGTGCAGTGGAGAAACCTTCAGAAGATTAAATTAATATCTGATTATTTAAAGCAGATTAACATCTGCCTTTTAATTAGCACAGAGACACCATATGTGATTGCTACTGAGAATAAAATTGCCCAGTTTTGCCTCCTTAGGCTCTGTGACATCCAGTGAAATGAAAGAGGAGGGATGTCACTATTGCCAGAAGTTGCTCTTCCCCTTTCCTTAAGGGGTCTCCAAAGGCAAGCTCTTCCTATCCATGGCAATAACCTCGTCTAGTTACAGAGGGGTTTATACAGGCCCCAGAGTCACTACACAAGTACCCTCCTGTTAATTTGGCAGAGAATTAGCCTGAGGAGCTTTTGTATGGAATTGGGCTTGGTGGGAAACTGAAGGAAGAACAGGAATTGTGGGAGATGGGTGTGTGTTCTCCAGTGAAGTAGTGAGTGGTCTCGCCTTTTGCAAGAACAAGTCATTGATACGTTGAGTGTGTAGCTGCTGTTTGTGACAGCCTCTCTTGTGCTTTTGGGCTGCCCAGCAGGGAGATGTACTGTTACACTGCTGTTGTGGTCAGGAGGTGTCAGTTTGTTAAACAAAAAGGGTAAACCTGTGAGGAGATCCATTCTGGATCACTGGTGATGTTGAGTTTACCCCACTCAGCCGATCCCTTTCAAGCCTTCACGTAGACCTACTTTTTGTAGAAGGAGGTTGTTGACCATTAGCACAAGTCAGTGTACAACAAGAACCTGTTTACAGTGTGAGTTCAGAATGTTCTCTAAGGCCACCTTGCTTTGTTTCAAGTTACTGGTGTTTGCTGAGGCTGAAAATGACAAAGTCTCTGTGGCTGGTTCTGTGCTCAGAAGGAACCTTTTGATGTTGAGTTTTCTGAATGTGGATTTTTAGCACTGTGGCTTTGAGAACTTGGGGGATTTTAGAGTTCAGAGCAGGTGACTGCAGGAGTGACTGGGGTAACAGTTCAGGTACTGTAGAAAAAAAAGTGATATTGAGCTTACCCCACTCTGTTGATCCCTTTCAAGTCTTCATGTAGAGCTACTTATTTTTTGAAGCGTTTCAAGCTTACAAACGCGAGCTTCCAGTTCATTTTTCTGGAGTGTGATACATAGCGAGGGGGTGTCTTGTCTCAACGTGACTCTCATAGTTTATCCTGCCTGTCACCAGGGTCTCTGTAACTGTTGTTGCTATATTTACAGTGTTTTTGAATAGGCCCAACGTTAACCTTGGTGATGCTGCTATAGAACCAGTTTAAAGTGTTAGGCAGGGCAATGTGATGGGTCAACTTCCACACGACCTTGGCTGTAGAATTAGTGGCCACCAGAGCTGAGGATCACCACAGAGGTGGTGAAAACATGAAGCACTGCATAATTAAAATAAAGGGTAGCCTCAATGTAGGCAGATTTCCTTCACTATGTTCTGAGAATTGTTAGCTGCAAGTGCTAATTCTTAAAATGTTTGTCGTTTCAGGTGCGTGTTGTTCTCAAATACCGACATTGTGATGGGAACCTCTGTATCAAAGTAACAGATGACGTAGCTGTAAGTACAGAATACATTCCTCTTACAGACTTGCATTTTGCTGTCAGTCAGCTTGGGAGCTCTTGGACACTGCCTGGAGAGTGCCTGACAGTTTTATAGAAACTTGTGCTCAGCCTTCCCTAGCTGCTGTGTCTGTGATTGACATTGACCTGTGGTTCAACTCTGTGCAGTCCCCAGAAAGTTCAAACCCTTCCGTGTTCTTTATGAGTCTCAACAGAATTATTGTAGGATTCTGTCAAATCAAGGAAAACAAACATTAAAAAAACCTCTGAAGTTGCTTCATGTAACAGCATTGGTAGCTTCTGCTGAAGCAATTCAGGAGCATTTTCAAACCGATGTTTACTGGTGGGAGTGTGGTCCTTTTTATTTGTTCAGAGTGGTGACAGCTTCCAACCATAGGTTGAGTTCCTTCTTTGTGATATGAGACTGAATGACAATGATGTTACAGCTAAGGAGTTGTTTTTCTGCAGTCCAGGGTGAGCAACAGTATTCTGCCCTTCTCTTGTCTTCAGACTTGGAAAAAAGTCAGATTTTTTCTTTCCAGGAAAAGCAGTCTGGCATTGGTATTTCAAGTGCCTGGGAGAGGTGTGAAACTCCAGTAAGGGCACTTCTTGACAGGGTACTAGGGCTTAACGTGGGTGAGATGTTGAGTGTGGAGCACTGATAACAGGGGGAATTTAAGGGCAATTTTGATGAAATCTTCCATAGGGGAAGTTGGGGTCAGGTGATTCACAAATGTGAGCTCTCCTGGGGTTCAGTCTGCCTTACCTGCTTCCAGTCACAGAAGGATGTTACACCAGGTGGGGGAAATGAGGATTGGTTTCGATTTTTTGGTTGGGTTGTTTTGGTGGGGGGGGGTCATCTGTTTGTTTGTTTGTTTGTTTGAGTGGTTTTTTTATCTTAATCAGACGCTGTGTTCCTTATTTAAGGCTGTCTTAGAAACAGATTTTGCTTGGAGGAGGGGATCCCCTTGAGTGGGAAATACTGAAGTTCATGTCCCTGGGGTGAAAGGCAAAATAAACTTGCTTTCAGAATACAGAGAATAGGAAAGAAACTTCAGGTTTAAAATCTGGTTTTATGTTTAGACAACACAAAGAAGAGTGTCTTTAAAGACAGCTTTTTTGAGCTAGGAGAAACTAGAATAAATTATGTGCTTCCCTGTTTTCAAAATGGGAGGCATGAGCATTCAGGAGAAACTTGAAAGTAAACACAGCAAAGTGTGTGCTTTGAAACAGGGTAGATGCGTTGGTGCTGCCTCATGGTAACAAATGAGCATTTAAGTGCTTTCCTTGTTTTGTGTGTTCCAAGCACCAATGCATTGCCACTATGAACAAGATAAAACCAGTTCAAGTGAAGTCTGATATTAAGCAACTTTGTCTTGCAGTGCTTGCTGTACAGAACAGACCAGGCACAAGACGTAAAGAAGATCGAGAAATTCCACAGTCAGCTCATGCGACTCATGGTGGCGAAGGAATCCCGCAGTGCTGCCATGGAAACAGACTGAATTGCTGGAAATAAAATGAGTGCTCTGGTCATATTTCACTGGAAGAAAATCTCTTGGATTTGAACGAATAACTGGGACAGGAGATGCTTTTATGTACTGAAGTGGACTGATGACAAGTCTGAAGCGTTTTCACCCCTCAGACTCCACTTTGGGAAACTAGGAAAATAAATGCTTTCAATTGAAAGCTTATATTTATTTTTGGGTATCAAGCAATTATTCTTACACATTAGGTATGCTAAGAAGACAAGTAAATATTTTAAATCTACAGTATGTTAGTCTGAATTTGATAGGCAACAAGCATACTTCTGGAAAGTTACTGTAAAATTTCATATAGATTTCATTGTGTTCGTACCTTACGCTGGTGTATTCCTACAATGAGAAGGTTTATTAACCTAATACTGTAGCATGGTGACTGGACCTAATAAATACCTACATTATATACATCCGTGGGGTTTAGAATAACAGATGTTTTCTGAACTGAAATGTTGAAATTGCCAACTTGTATTACCACTGTCACTAGCAGCATTTTAACTTTTAGTATTGCTCTTGGCCATAAGCTGTGCGACAATATCCATGATGCAGTTTGCAGAACTGTTGTGTTAGCTAAATAATTAAACTTTTCTGTATTTTAAAAATTAAAGTAGAACTTCACTTTAATATTGTTAGAGGTGTGGAAGAAACTGGGAGGGGGTTTTTTTTCTGCTTATGCAAATACTGTTACTAAAAAATACTCAGTGGCTTTTTTACATACTTGAACTATTTTGTACTAGCAGGGGTTCTTTTTCCCATTCTTACTTCAGGCAGAGTTGAAGTGTTCAGCAAGACAGATTCTAGAAGCTCTTGCCTATTATGTTAATAGAAAAAAATCCAACCAAACACTACCCAGAATCCTTATTTTAGCAGCTTGTTAACTGCATTTTCAAATGTTAAGTGTGGCAGATGGATGTCAGCCAGATGAATAAATGGATGAAAACCAGCTTAATAAATACTTAAATACCACTATCAAAAATAGACCAATGCTCCTGTAGCTTAGACTTGTTTCTCGTAGTAACCTCTGGTAGGATGATGGAAGCCTTAATTGTCTCTTCCAAAAGCTTTTTGCTTGAAAACCCACTAGGTAAAACTGATACTTGCTTTGACTAGATCTTGCATACTTAAAAACAGAAGAACATTTTCATGTTACTAGGTTATTGGTATAACTAGATGTTTTCAGAACTATTTTTTTTGGGTTAAACCAAGCCACAAAGATAAAGCAGAGCCATATTTGTAGTGACATTCATATATAACAAAACAATCTACTTAAATAGCTACCTGCTGTCACTTACATGAAAATAATGGATCTGTGGGGAAACAGTGGAGTTCCCACATTGGTCAGAGGCTTGGAAAGAAAACCCCAGGGTTGAATATTGCATTAGAGTACCCTTTGAGCTGAACATAGAATGTTGCACATGGTTGGAAAATACTGCAGTGCTAAATTCCCAGTGACTACTCAGAATTGTAGTCTGCAGGAGAGACTGGTATGTATGTAACATTTTTGTATTGGCTTTTGAAATACAAATCCAGAGAAAAGGCTGGACTTTGTTCATTGTTAAACTTTAATAAGATACTGAAATTTTTCTGTGGTGCTCCAAATAATTCTCTTAATAATTGCAATGTCGTACTTTAAGTATTTAAAGCATTTTTGTGTGAAGGCCTGTTCTGCAGTACGAGTGGTTGCTTCACAAAGCCACACAAGGGAAGCTGTTAAATTGGCAGGTGAAAAGGCTGCAGCTCTTTTAGTGTAACTTCTGGACATGTCCTGTAAATTGGTTTGGTAAGCAGATCTGTGAGCTGAGGTGCAGCAAGGCTTCAGTGGTATTTGCTTGTGCATGGAAGATAAAATGGAAGACCAGGGAGACTTGGTGTACCAAGTGGCTGAAAGGCTTAAGCTTTACACTTCAGTAGGTTTTAGAGGGGGGACAATTACAGTACTGTATTTTAGAGTAGCAGTTGTCAAGGAAAACAGGCAAGGAAATATATTTCCAGTTTCCTAAATTCAGAAATTATTTCCCTAAAAACATAGGGAAATATTGCTACTTTAGTAAGAGTATGTGTTGTTAAGCTTGTTCTCCATATACTCACAGGAAAAAACAGGGTGCAGTCAGAATACACCAAAAAATTTGATAAAGCTGCTGTTTAGAAATAAATGTTTTTGAAACTTCTTTAGAAAAACATGGGTGCTTCTTAACTTTGTCTTGGAATTTTCAGCAATTTCCGTGGTGTGTTCACGGGGCAGTAGAGAAGCTCTGAATTCCAAGCTCTTTCGTGCTTACACTCTTGCTGAGAGCATGTGTGTGCTTATGTACACTGATCACTTCCCTAATAAACATTCCCTGAGTTAGTCCATCGTGTTGCCGACTACTTGAATGTGTCCTCTGCTAAGTGATTCAGAAATCAGTTTACTGTGGCTGCTGCAGCAAGGAGGTGCCGGAATGCACTGCACGTGAAGCGCCGTGTTGGGCAGCCCGGCTTGCCAGAGACTCCTGCTGCTCTCCAGCCAGGAGTTGGGGCCAGCTAGGGGCTGCAACCAGGCAGTGCAGGAGCTCATGGACAGCCTGTGCAGTGACAGACAGGTGACCTTTGCAGAAGTGGGATGATTTTAAAAAAATAGGATGTTTTCCCCTTGCTACAGCTAATTGTGTGGCTGGCTGTTACCTTCCGTCATTGTCCTGTTTTTTGAGAGCAGTTTAATAAAAATTACGGGCCTTGTTTCTGTGCTAGGAAATTAGGTTATTTTGCTCCGGGAATTTATTCTGGTTTTCTGGTGTTCTCACCTGGATTCTCTGACTGATTTCAGTTCTTCCATTGTGCACAGCATTTAAGCTGACCTCTGAGCTCTCTCTAATGTGCAACTACACCATTTCTGTTTTCCACTTTAGGGGTTTGAACCCCCTGAGCTTCTCCATATGTATTCCATTGTGAAAGTGCATTCTGGATTATAGGAAGATTTTTAAATTATCTGTAGAATTAAGTTTGGTCACAGGTCTCTATTTTAGAGAGCCTTTTGAAAGAGGCCTTTCCCTTAAAGTCCTGACATAACATGTCTAGGAGTGACAGATTTATTCTGAAAAACTGGATGCTTTGGTGCCAGAGTCTGTCAAAATGGGAAATGGAACTGAAGCCAAGTAGGTGCTTTTAAAAGTGTTTCAATTTGTCAAAATAATTACATTTCATCTCTAAGTTCCTTTCTGCATTGGGTAATATTCAATATTTTGCTGTAACAAATTTGAAGAAACTCTGATTTCTGCCAGATGTGGTCACTAAGACTGGGATGATCCCTTATTACTGTAGGCTGATCTTAAAGGGTTAAGTCATCTTAGGTGTGTTCACCCTCCTGCTGTAGGCAGAATGAATCCCCTCACTTGAATCACCTGGGAGAAGGATGATGGCACAGTTACCTTGCCCGCAATGCACCTGGGCTTTGTTTAGTTCTGGCTTGGGGGAGGTTAAAGCTCTCACAGAAATTATGCTGTAACCACCTTCTAAATGAAGTTTGACATCTGAAGTGGAAATACATAGCAAATAGGTGGGGTTTTTATGCAACTTTATGTAGGTTGCAGATCGTGCACAAGTCCAGATTCCTTCAAGAGTCTGTGAGCATTAGAGGGTGTCCTTAGGGGGTAGGAGCTTGGCTGAAAACTGGTGTTCTTTGTACAGTGCTGTGTGTGGAGGTACCTTCTAACTGACTGAAACAAAGCTCTTTTGATCAAGCGAACCTAAGGAGTCCTTTTATTAAATAACTGTCTTAAAGGATCTTCTTTTTTTTTCTTTTTTGAAGGAAACTAGTCTATGAAGAACTACATCTAGTTTTGTGCTTATGTTAATAGCGGTTTGCTTTTCAAGACACAGGGGTGTCTATTCTGAAATGCTTATACTCCTTTAAAGGTGGATACTGTGTGACTCAACTGTTTGTTTATAAAGATATTATCTTTTCTGAAGTCTTTGAGAGTTCAAGGATTGGTATTTAAATACAAGCAATGGTTGGATTGTCTTTGTTGCTGGGGATGACATAAAAACACGCCTTTCATCTCTTATTACTTCTACACAAGTAGATCTTTAGTCTAAGTAGGCTCTTTAGACTGGCTTAAAGATAAACCTTCCCACCTTGATGCTGGGCCGAAGTATTTAATTTGAGTCACTGCAGACTGAAGACAGATGTGGGCTTTTTAGTCTGTAGAAATGTTATTTTTGAGATGACAATGATGCCGCAGTATTTTAGAAGCAGATTAATTACTCAGCAGAATACAAAATATGGTAGCTTGTTAACTCCTGCTTATTATTCAAGCCTCTGTGTGTGCGCCCTGTATCTGCTCTACTAGGCTAAATGCTCTCGGGAAAATGTGGGCTTAAACTGGACCATGGAAAACTGAAGTCTGTGGGAACTGAGCAAATAAAGACATGGTCATGACGTGATAGCAGAGTTAACTGCCTTCGTGCAAGTCCAGGCTCATGTTGTTGAACACGGTCTTTGTTTCTGCCGAAGGTAAGTCCTTATCTTCTTATACTGTGCCAAAGTTAGTTACAGGGGTGTGTTTTTGGAGTCCTGTGGTGGGAATGCAATTAGTTTCTGACATTCTAAAAGCATCTTAAATCCTGAGTGCCACCTCTGAGTGTCCTTGTGTGGAAATGCCTGGTCATTTAGCAAAAGCCAGTGTGCTTGTCCCATTATTACTCCTCAGACCATTCCTAGGTGTTGTGAATATTGGTACTACAAAACTAAGAGTATAATGTCTTTCTTAAACTGTAATGTTGATATTTTTTGAAAATGTTTTCCATTTAAATCAAGACCAGCTCTGAAGATATTTTACTTTGTTGCGCAAGTTTTAATTTTGTGCTCATATTCTTCTATCCCCTTTTTTGTGGCAGTTCTTAGTAACTTTTTTTTAGAACTTAAAACATCGGTCACACTGAGAGGTCTGGGACAGATTGATTTTTTTTTTAAATTTCCTTTGAAGTTGTGTTTGCATGTTGGGTTCATTTTTTGTCTGGAAGAAGTGGTGTCTGTTCATAAAAGGACTGTTTTCGTTGTGTTTCTACTGAGCAGAACCTTCCTGAGTTACAGGCGTGTGTTTACAGCAAGATTCCAAAGGCTGGTTCCTTGGAGAGGGGGTTGAGTGTTCCGGACACCTCCTGAACGACTGTGCTGGCCGGCAGTGAGCAAACGAGAGTTTGCTGCTCGCGTTGGGTAGCTGAAATACGCATTTTAACAGGGTTGCTCATGCATGTAAATACAGCCACCTCTAATGCAGTTCTGCCGTCATTGTGTGGCTGGGAGATGAAAGGCTCGCCTCGGGGCGCTGACAAATGAGCTCTGGCAAACTGCGTGTGGCTTAAAGATGTTACTTTCCGAAGGCATCTGCGCCGGTAAGGAGTCAGCAAGGCAGGAGGATGAACTCATGCCTCAGACGTGTCCGTGTGAAATTCAGTGTCTTACTTTAAATTGCCTTAAAAGACAGCTTTTAAATGTGGGGGCAGGAGGAAGACTGACCTTTTCCATGAGTGATTGACAGTTGGCGGGTATTTTTTTTTTTTTAGACCCATTTTCTGCGGCAGTGCTGCCGTACAGCTGAGGTCAGGAACCAAAGGAATAAACAAGTCTCATCAGGGATTGTTTGTGCCCAGAGGCAAACCTTCTGTGCTTGGCCACACAGCAGAGCCGGGCGACACACGTGAGTAAAACCACGCAAATAACCAACCGTGGTTTTAGCAGAGCGAACAGCTGCTTTGCAAACAGCTCCTTACCCACCGCAGATGTTGATCATCTCAGGAATGTGCAGACTGGGATTCCACAGCAGCCTTGGTCAATGGAACAGCTGGCGGCTGCTGATCCCTGCTGCCTCTGACACCGATTCCAGCGTGTCTGAGCCTCAGCTGAACTGTTCCCACTTATCAGCGCACCAGAAAACTCCTTCGTGTTCTGGAGAGCTGCTGGTGTGGTATTCTGCCCGGGTAGCGTGCTGGGATGGCTCCAGAAAAGGTCAAGGGTGTGCCGCAGGGAGAGAAATTGAGGGGTTGAGAGCTCCCAAGAGGAGAATGATGGGAGTGAAAGAACCCGTCACATTGGCTTAGGTTGCCATGGAACCGCAGCCTAAATAACTTGCACCTTGTAATTTCCCGGAGTTGCCGGTACAAACCTCCCGTCTGTCCCATTACATACCCTGTAATGTGCATGCTGTACCATATTTACCTAAAAACTAGATACGTCTGATTTTGTTTCTGTGTTGTTCTAGTTTGTATGAGTGATACAGAAAGTGTGGAACCAACGATTGTAGATTATATTCTTCCTAAAAGAGGAATGTAACACTCTGGTACCCCCTCAAATCGAGTAGCCAGAACTGAACACATGATACAAGGTGTAAATCATATCATGGATTTATGAAACTGTATTGTAATTCTTAACATTCTTAAAGTGCCAGTGTTGGGGCAGGGGTTTAAGAAGGGATCAGGATGTCAAAAACTTATGTGACTCCAGTAGTAATGGTTCAGTGGGCTGTAGCTGCTCCAAACCAATACATTTTTAAGATGCCTCCAGAATACATCCAGGTGGCCAACCCTTGAAACACAAATACTGAAACTCCTCCTGGGTATGATTTCACTGGTGGTGAGAATGGACTATTTTAATTTTAACAGAGAAGAGTGTTTTCTTTCCTCATTCTTTTGACTTCTGTATTAAGCTTCTTTTTTTCCTGACTCTTCTGTCCCTTCTTTTTCATTTGTTTTAAACTTATTCTTTCTCTTTAGATCTTTCACGTTCCTTTTATTTTCCTCTATACACTTGATCATGGTGACTTTTTAGTTGGCTTAAGGGAAGAGGACTGTTACACACTTGCAGCTTTACCACCCTCTGCTTGTGGGTGTGAATAGAGGATTTTGTTCTCAAAGCTGAGCTTCAGCAGAGG